>SJJU01000063.1:0-12472 GCA_012932125.1 Conopomorpha cramerella
TTTCGCCGCATCTCCGATCAACCGCTCACTCTCTGTGAAAGCGACGTACGAAGGGGTGGTCCTGTTGCCCTGGTCGTTGGCGATAATCTCCACGTTTCCGTGCTGCCATACTCCGACACAGGAGTAGGTAGTTCCCAGATCGATTCCAATAGCCGGCATTTTTCTTCTGTAAGTATTGACTTTGTTACACAAATTCGTGGAAAGGAAACTTTTATGTATCGCGAAAAAAAGCTCCGGTTCGCACCGAACTGTTTGTTGTGTATCGCTTTAGTTTTGAAATAAGACTGGTTTGGCGCGCAACAAAGCTCGCTTAAATAATCTGCGAATGAGAGCATCGAACTTTCTAGAGCACGTGTACGGTAACCAATGGTAATAAAGCGTTTGTAGAACATTCGAGAACCCTGCAGAGACGCAGCCAATGACGTCGCACTGCGCGGTAACGAAAGAGAGGCAAATATCGGAAGCGAGCGGCGCACGTACGTGATAATGGGGTCAGGGAGGACAGCGAAGAAATTCGCCGATATCTTGAAATAGAACAGCCGAACTAAATTAAGGCGATTAATAAATTAAAAGATGGTAGATTGTTAGTTATATTTAGAACATTTATAAATAAGTACATCAACCATTAGCTTTTAAGTCATTAGTAATCATTACCGTGTAATACTTATAAATAATACTCGTATTGGGACTTAGTAGCGTAATTATTATACAATTTCAATTAATATATGTATACGTACGTTGTTAATAATTATGTACCTAGAGAAAAAACAGTTGGACGTATAAAACAAATACTAGAAAATAATAAATAGACACTTAACATTTAATAACGTAAATTCCGGAAAAAAACAATCAAATCCATTAACAACAACATAGGTAAGTAATAACATAAACATATTTTGACTAAAACACAATTATTGTAACGAAGTGGAAATTAGAAAACTTTACAGGAGATACATATTGTAAAATTAACTTAGTATACACGGCAACCCCAAGTTTCTAGACCAGTCTGCAACGTGAGGTGGCGAAAAAAAAGATGTGAATAGTCTCTCTCTCTGTCTCTTGCCTCCCCTAGTTCCACCCCCCTCGTCTAGCGCCGTTAGCAAGCTCCAGATCATTCAACGGGTAATGCAATATCCTATCCAATTAGTTCAATGTCACTTAGTACCTAATCATAATCAGTGTGTAGAACTAACCCTAATTAAAATGGCTTTGATTAGATCGATTGCAAAATTTTGTGTAAATGCGTAGAAATACTAACTAACTACGTAGGTAAATATGAATCAATGTTTCATGACATGGAAAATTCTACACTAGAGTTCATAGCACTAAAATAACTAGTGTGTGTAGGCTGTACTCGATCAGCAACACAAAAAACAATCTCTCAAGATTTGGGGCAAGAGTTGAACACTCTCCGTATGAGTAAAGGGCAAAAAAAAACTGTGCGTAGGTTTAGTTTATAAGTAGGTATTGGATACACTGCGCAGAAATGAAGCTGGAACTCAGACCAAATAAAAACAGATTAAAATTAAATTTGCCGGCTAGTATAGGGCCTGAGGAAGAACATAGGCTACTTTTTTATTGAAAAAATGTTGTAAGTAATGTCCATAGTACAGACATATATTGTCGGACCCAGTGGTGTAGTGATCAGCATGTCTGTCTCTGCTCCGTAGGGTCGTGTATTCGATTTCCACCGCTGCTGACAGGTTCTTAGGTGATGAGCTTTTAAGTACTTGTTGGATGTATCTGGGTGTTTTATTTATAAAAGTATGTATTTAAATGAAAAAAAAATGTACCGATATCTATAATATATACTTACTAATATTATAAAGCTGAAGAGTTTGTTGTTTGTTTGTTTGAACGCGCTAATCTCAGGAACTACTAGTTCGAATTGAATTTTTTTTGTGTTGTATAGACCATTTATCGAAGAAGGCTTTAGGCTATATAACATCACGCTGCAACTATTAGGAGCGAAGAAATAATGCAAAATGTGACAAAAACGGGGAAAATTTTTCATCCTTGAGGGCTTGCGTTGCGTGCGCTGCGAAAACGGTTTCAAGATAGCAAAGATATATCCGCTAGGAACTTTCATTACGTAAGGGACAAATGGCTACTTTTCAGGAGAAGAAAAAATCTTTTTTTTTTTTAGAAAAATCGAGATAACTTTTTATTTTTTCATGATAGAAGAAAGTGATACAGGCAAGAAATATTTAATTTCGAAAGCTTGATAAGACTCCTAATGTGTATAAAGCCTATCTTCTTTGGTTTAGGAGATAGAATCCCTTACAACCTTGTAATTTTGACCAAAATTTGTGCCAGTGTCTTTTACCACCTAACTTACTAAAACAAAAAAAGGCGTAACTCTAATATTTTTTTGCAAAACATTGTTTTGTTCATCGTAAGTATCAATGTAACGTCTACGATTATGGCGTACCTGAACAATTTGTAACCCTAAATAATTATAATTTTGGAAAGTAACTAGTATCTATCTCTACGTAGGTGTTTTTTATATGAGCACAAATACGAATAGTAATGCGGATAGTGGTTAAAAAAAAACAACTCATTAAAAATTTAATTTCTTCTCATTTATTATAGATGTGTACCTAAAATCAGTAAAATCAGTCTCAGCATTTAAGAAATCAACAGATAGGAACATAAAAAACTGTATGTATTATTAATAAAAAAGTCTTTTATTAAAAAAAATAGGTAGGTACCTACCTAGTTAAAAGGCACCCTGCTTGTATAACAACATGATTTTTTTTATAAAATCTTAAAATTACAGGAACTAAAGTTAAATAACCCTGATAGAATTTAATGCGCAAAGTTACATAACAATTTGCATCTATCTAAAAATCTAAACTATTAATAAATATATTCGACCTTATTACAAAACGAGGTCTAACTTTAGTCTTGGTTTATATTGATAATCAACATCACCAGAACCGTTAACAAAATAAAAATGGTATAACCTTACAATTATCATACGTAAACCTACTAAAAATTCTCAAATATTAAATCATAAGCATTGACCGTATATACGTATACCTACCTCCTACACCCGCATATGCATAATGATGTCAATGCGCTAACTAAAACAACGATTAAGTATGTTTGGGTATTTAGGAATCCAGTAAAGTAATGAGAAAGACATTCATAGCACGACGATCAACGCCGACGTGGACATGAAAGTTTCAAGAATCACTCGAATTACTCATCTACTAAATCAATATTATCCTCTTCATCGGTTTCTGGCAAAGTATCTACGATACTTCCTATAACTGGCAAATTAAGGTAGTCATTGTGAAATCGCTTTGGTATAGTAAGGTCATCGCACAGACGTTTTAGATCCTTAAACTTAGCTTCTGATATTGGCAGTCGGGAAGAATAGAGTGCAGGTTTTTCAATCGGTGATTTATTTTCCTCTTCTATTTCTTTTTGTTTTAGTGTCTTTTTGTTTTTTGTAGTTTCCGTTTTCTTTAATTCTTTTAACGTCTTTTTCTTTTGGTTTGGTTTTTTTACTCTTGTTGCATCATTCGTTTTCTTTTTTGTACCTAACTTCAACGTAACAGAAATAGACTCAGCATCAGGTTTCATCGAATATTTTACATCTATTACGATTGGATTTTTCTTCTTAAAAGTTACGTTTCTCATTTTTTTCAATTCTGTTTTCTTCAAAGAAGCTGTTGTGAAAGTATCATTGACGTATTCTTCCCAGTTTATAAAATCATTATACTCCATTACATTTATTTCATACGGATGTGGTGGTTTTCTTGAAGACTCCATTAATGTTGGCCATTGACTACGACTCCACACAGTCACTTTTTTTACTTCTCTTTCTATTATCGCGTGCATTGAATCAACTGGCATATAAGTGCCCAGGCAATAAATAATTTATTTGAACAACTTCAATGTTTGTGGCTGTCTGAATAAAATAATTTAACATTGAAAGAACTATTTTATTTTTGTTTTGTCCTGGACATGAGTCACAGTATAACAAAACATTCTTTACACCACGTTCGTCAAGTTTCTTCAAGTACTTGTAAACACGTGTGCTCGGTTGAGATCTGGTCCGTTCTGGAGTCTCTGCAGCGTTGCCAAGTTGACTGGCGATACATCCAAGTGATAAGATGCCTCTACGAGGCTGCCACCATGTCCGTCAAAGTACAAAATCAGCAGACACGTCCCATACCATTGCATCGAGGAGTGAGACAAGGGGATGTTATTTCCCCGAAATTGTTCCCAAATGCAATGGAGGATATGTTCAAGACGCTGCATTGGAAAGGACGTGGCATCAACATCAATGGCGAACACATCTCTCTCTTGCGATTTGCAGACGACATCGTCATCATGGCAGAAACGCTGCAGGACCTTCAACTGATGCTGAATGACCTAGCTGATTCTTCTCTACGGATCGGCCTACGGATGAACTTGGATAAAACCAAGGTCATGTTCAATGAACATGTTCTACCGGAACCGATTTCAGTACACGGCACCGTTCTCGAAGTTGTTAAAAAATACGTATACCTTGGGCAGACATTGCAGTTGGGTAGAAACAATTTCGAGGACGAGGTAAACAGAAGAATTCAGCTGGGTTGGGCAGCATTTGGGAAGTTACGTCGAGTCTTAACATCAGCGATCCCACAGTGCCTGAAGACAAAGGTCTTCAATCAGTGTGTCCTACCTGTAATGACATACGAAGCTGAGACGTGGACACTGACGGCACGGCTGGCCCACAAGCTCAAAGTCGCACAGCGTGCTATGGAAAGGGCTATGCTCGGCGTTTCTCTGAAGGATCGAATCAGAAATGAAGTGATCCGACAGAGAACCAAAGTCATCGACATAGCTCATCGTTTTAGCAAGCTGAAGTGGCAGTGGGCCGGCCATATTAGCCGTAGAACCGATGACCGTTGGGGAAAACGAGTTCTCGAGTGGAGACCGCGTCTCGGCAAACGGAGTGTAGGACGCCCTCAGGCAAGGTGGACTGATGATATACGCAAGATGGCTGGCAGAAGCTGGATGCGAGAAGCCGAAAACAGATCACAGTGGCGTGCAATTGGAGAGGCCTATGTCCAGCAGTGGACAGGTATGGGCTGATGATGATTGTAAACACAAGTTGAAATGTCATTTTCACCACGTTTGCCATCACACTCGCTCCATGTGTAACAATGTCCATGTTGTGTTCCGCTCTCATAAAAAGTCAAGTCAAAGTCAAAGTCTTTTTTCGGAACGTGAAAACTCAAATTAAAATCATTTTTGAAAATGTCAATAAACAACTTTTCGCTTAAATGTGTTTTAGAATTGTCTTGACAGTTGTGTCTGTACAAATTTGTGACATTCTTTAATTCCTGAGGTAGGTACATTCTACTAGTATTTTTACGACAGTAGTGGGATGGTACAGCTGGCAACGATTTAATGAAGATTTTAGATTTTAGCGTGCGTCTCGTTTCAAGTCAACGCAACAATAGCACGCGCGGGCGTGGGGTGTAACGGTCATAATGCTCCCGCGCACCTCACCCCTTTTCTCTCCTGGCACACGCAGGCTAAAAGCATACAGCACAAGCCACAATCGCTACTAGTAGTTTCTTGTTATCTCTTTCTAACAAGAAGCGAACGATTGAATACGGTAGCTAGAATCTGTTCCATCTTAAACTAAATGCAAAAGCGCGCGAAAATCTGGTCCGAAGCAGTTTAGGTTCTAATTTCTGGCGTAAGTCAATGCGATAGAATACAATGATCTTTACAACCTCAGGTACTTTTTAGGAAATTTGAAGCGGAAGGGCGTAAGGTACTCGTTATTACAATGGTGTCCGATACGACGTTACTCGATTTTATAAATAGATTTTGGTTTGGGTCGTAACTTCGATATACATTTACTAAGATAACTTACGACCTATATTGGTTGCATATAGTGTACCTTACGATAAAAGTTCGTATGAGATGTCATTTACACCATTTTTCTATTAAAATCTAGCGCCGAAGAGTCGAAAAATGATGGGTCGTATGGGACATTTTTTTAACGATAGAGAAATTCTGTGAATGCAGTTCGATAGAGCGCAAAATTTTGAGTATAATGGCATTAAAAACTGATTTTCGCCAAAATGTCCCTTACGCCAATTGAAATTTCCCCTAGCGATATTGTCCCTTACTCTTTCACACCTGCATATTTTCATATTGTTGCCTCGTTTTATTCTAAACGATTGCAAGTGTTTTTGGTGACCTATGTAGTTGCAGTGTCTAAAATACATTTATTTAAAATGCCCATAGGCACATTTCGCATTTGGAAGCTGGTTTCGTTACAGGAAAAAAAAAAAAATACACTTCACGCCTTTAATCCCAAAGAGGGGTATATCATAGAAAAACGTAATATAATGAAAATCGAAATACTCACATACATGTGTCCAAGCGATAGACGAGGGTTTGAACCAACATGTACCCCAGAACGAAGGAAAAAGGTAGGACATCGACAGTGAAGGAACACATCACGTGTATAATTATAATAATAATATCCCGGACATATCACGAGCATATCGCCACAAAACTTTTGATTGTGTGAATTTGGTACATTTGGAGGAATCTTGATTTATTTGAAAGCTTTCCATTTAAATTTAGTTCAGTTTCGACAATCTCATCCATGAGAAAACCACAAAGTATTAACCTCGTATTTTTTTTTAATTCGGTCCATAAACGATGCAGTTATCAGCGAAGAAACATAAAAAAACATAAATAACCTCTTCTACTTTTGTAGTCGGTTAAAACGAAGAAACATGTACATATTTGTAAAACATAATAATGATTATTGTCATATGTCCCGATGGCGCAAGGTCGCAGACGTATGACGTCACGTCTTTCCCTGACACACGTGTGAATCGTGTGATCGATATACCTACCTACCTTTACACATTTGTATGTATGTAAATATTTTAAATAATAGGCCCGGCGCACTGAGGTTGTATTCTGTAACTCCCCTCAAGCACAGATCTCTACTCATGCAACCTTTGTCTCGCTTTAATCCCGTTTGTGTAAAAGAGACTCAAGAGCATAATATGATGCTCAAACGACACTTGAGTACTGATGCGTCATAATTGCCCGAAAACGCCTAGAAATCCCAAATCGGCGCTTGCTTAGCAACCAGCTCGGTTTACTAGGCATATTGAATCCAACATGCTAAGGGTGACGGTGACCCCATCGCCGTTATAGGGTTCACCTTGCGCATGCGGGTTTCATGACAATCTTCACGGTATGAGATTTTCGTAGTATACAGTATTCTTAGCCCCTAAAAAAGAGATTAATTGGTAAACACCCTTCGTTCGCAAACGCACTACCTCCTCCCAAATCTGGAATAACACTCAAATATGTTTCTTATTACACTTAAATTGGTATCCTAATTACGTGACTGACGCTAACAGAGCAATTATTACGTAAAACGGAGTACCGTAATCTTTGCCTATCCCTTTGGGAATCAGTCGTAACGACAAAAATAACTCATTAACCATTTCGGGGAAACGTCCCACCACCAACGTCATAACAATACAACTCCTATTGTTTTAAGGCCAGACGCCCCGGAAGTGTTGAATCAGATTTTGGAACCATAAAGACATTTGTCAATTTCTGCCTACATTCACGCCCACGTAATATCTTGCGGTTGCAGAACCTTTGAAGGCCTTTGCAATAGACCTAAGGGTTCTTAGTCTTAGGATTCAATATAACAACGCATTCAGGGTGTTGATGGGGCTGCCTCGCTACTGCAGTGCCTCGGGAATGTTCGCTGAGGCGAGAGTGGCGTGTTTCCACAGCACAATGCGCGCGCGGTCAGCGTCCTTGGTGCGCCGCGTGCGAGCCAGCTCCAACAGCATCCTTATGATGACTGCTGGTAGGCTAGACTGTGCCTACATCGAGCATTGTTGTGATCAACATAGAAGCCAGCAAATTATTTTAGTGTAATAAGTAGTAGAAATAAGTTTTTGTATTTATGTGTATGTTACTAAATCTAGTATTAAGTGTAAGTACCGTAAGTACTAACAAAATATGGGCATAAGTTACCCGAAATAAATGAATTTGAATAAAGATGATGAATGAATATTTAACAACATATACATCGCTAATACCATATTAAGTAGTTATAGGCAGAGTTCCAACAAGTTCTTAAAAGCTTATCAATAAAATACCTACCAGTTATCATGGGCTGAGTGATGTTCTTCAGTTCGCTAACAATTTTATTTAACTTTGTAGGGATGTTAGGGCAACATATGGGTTGTAGATGTTAATGAGGCGAATGCAGTGTGGCAGAATCTTAATATCTGCCTGCGGAACCTATAACTAACAATAATTATATGCAAATTGCGGGTACTTACGTTAAGATCTATACAAATTATATCACACATTCGCTAGTAGATAGAATGATTATTGAGGAAGGTTTATATGTATAAAATAGTTGGGAAATAGTATCAGTAATGCACTCGTGAGAAGCCGGGGCGACATACTAGTATAATATAAGGCATGTACAACATACAACATTTTGTTTGAAATACCAGACTGACTGACGCCATCACATATGGCCTACAATACAATGTAATAATCTATAGGTCCGATACAATACATTGTTGAAGTAAACGCACGTTTGAATAGGTTCTACTATTTAATTATACATTTGAAAAGCATTGTAAATACAACATACAAAACGACAGTGAACATCGTGCATGTTCCCTGCAGTTCCGGGCATAAGAATAGAACTGAGGTTGTCCCTTGCCTGTCGTAAGAGGCGACTGTAAGGGCGTGGGGGCTATGGCGCGCGAGCGGGGACTCTTGCGCTCTTAATACGGTCCCCGAGTGGCGACGGCGCGGCGGTGTCGCCACACGACATCGTGAGCTGGGGGGCGCGTCGATCACTCCCTATCCTGGAGATGGTTCGCAAGGGCCAAGCGCGACTGCGACCACCCTTGGATGTAGTGGCTCAGGCTGTTCCGAAGGCCCCGGCAATAACGCACGAGTGGTCACCGTGGGGTTTTAGTGGGTGCGAGTCCCACATAACCTCGCCGTTGATCACGCTAGCGGCGCGGTATCCATGAGGGATTTCCCCACGATAAAAAAAGGGAACATCGTGCATTAGATATTTATTCCTTAGCGTAGTGTGGTTTGGACGTCTTCTAGCCAAGGGCGATATTACGGTCGCATTATTTTTATAAATGTTACCTCGTTAAAAAATAAACAAGTAAAGACAAAGTACGATGCAAGAAATGTCCAGCTTGATTGAATTTTATTGTAAGCTGGAGGCAGGCAGATGGCGCCGTGTAGACGGGGCCTATTTTTCGTTAGTTTTACTAAAAAAGAGAAATGTTGCATTGTTACCATCAAATTGTTATTCTCAGTGATCACCCATCCAAATTGTACAGTTCTATTTTTATCTAGAACGAATGGTATAACATGTTATGTACTAAATCCCTTTAATTCCCGATTTAGTAAAACAACGTTCGTTCACGGTAAATTTTGTATATTACTATGTTACTAGTGGACGCCCCGCGATTTCATTCGCGTACTTTCAATATTTCAAACTATTTCCTCTTCCGTTGGATCACTCTTTGTGTGCGGACGTGCCTGCTGTTATTGATATTTTAATTTTTATTACCCTACCTACCACTGCGATTGACACACAAAAGCGTAGCCTGTGTACTATACCAAAGGTCCATAGCTGTTGGTCACCTGTATAAGTAAACACGTAAACTACAAACCTCGGTCATTTTTCACAAAGGTGCCTAATAAACCTGCACAGACATGAGTAACAACAACAGTACGTTTACTTCTGACAAAGCCACTTCAGAACCTGATTTGACAGTATTGCCAGATGAGGTCAATTATTCTTCTCCGTGGCATGCTTCTCAACGATCAAAGAGGAAAAGGCTTGAGAAGACCCCTAGTGAAGATATTTGCGAACTGAAAGAGGAGATGAGACTTCTATTTAAAGCCTATACATCAAAAACTGAAGATCAAATGAAGAAGCTGCATCCAATTCTGCAAGGTATACAAATCAGTAATTCAAATATCGAAGCCTCGATCAGTTTCCTAACTCAGCAAAATCAAGACCTCATAAAAAAGGTAGAACTTCTGGAAAAGGAGCTTATAAACAAGGAAGAGCACATTTTAATCCTCGAAGACAAAATAGAAGATATTCTGAGGGGGAATCGAACAAAAAGCATTGAAATAAAGAATGTACCGATGAATCCAAAGGAAACTAAGGATGGTATGATCGAAATGGTAGAGAAGTTGACTCAAGATCTTAAACTTGATATCAATAGAAGCCATATTAGTGACATATTTAAACCTAAGACTAATGCTGAGAGGAAGACTATGGTTGTCGAGTTTTGCTCCACAATCACAAAAGAAAAGGTACTAAAAGCGGCCAAGGAGTACAATTACAAAAATAAAACTAACAAACTAGCGGCAAAGAACCTTGGAATAATGAACAAACCGGATGAACCTATCTATATCGCCGAAAACCTTACACCGAAGACTGCAAGACTATTTTTCTTGGCCAGAGAGTATTGTTGTTGTAAGTATTGTTGGACGTCATTTGGCCGTGTCTACCTACGGAAAACCGAAGATTCTCCTATATTATTAGTGAAGAACGAAACCCAAATAAATAAGCTGAAATCAGAATGACTAAGGTTTGAACCACATTATCGTATTAACTACTTTGTAATTGATACCTCAACCCCCAACATATTTTATACATATTTTATATATTTATTTATATTCAAGTACTTATTTATACATTTATTAAAAATAACAAATATACTGCAGACTGAAATGTGTTTATTTATAAATATCTTTAAACAAATGATAAAACGTGCAAAAATAGCTAAAACTGAACAATGCCATAATCCTTTATATATCTACATTCTAAGTACTAATTACCTTAACCACGAAAATAAACATAATAAATATCTCATTCTAATATACAAATCTGAAGATGGATAAAACAACTAACATACTGAACGAATTAGATAATCTTACCTATGGTGTATCCTCTGTGAAATGTTCGATTGAAACATTTAATGAAAAAGTCTCGCAAAAATCTCCTTCGCTTTCTATTATTACACAAAATATTAGAAGTATACATAGAACTGAGAATTTAGATGATCTAGAGGTAAACTTAAGCACTTTTGATAATAAAAACATAGACGTTATTGTGTTAACCGAATGCCGAATTAACCCTAATAAACCTCTGCCCCAGAAACCTAAATATTATACTTACAATACTGTCAGAAAGGTCAACCAAAACGATGGAGTAGTTGTTTTCATAAGCAAACACCTAAAACATAAAGTAAAAGAGATAGAACTGGAAGGAGCATCTTGTTTGGAAATAAGATTTTTGTCATCATCTTGTATGATTACATTAATTTGTATTTATCGGCCGCCTAGCGTAAAAAATCTCGAGCCTTTTTTAAGCTCTTTGAACGATTATCTAAATTTACCACATTTGAAATCAAATGTTGTTCTAACAGGAGATATAAACATAAATATTATTGATGGAAATACTGACAAGTATTCAGATCCTTACTTAGATTTATTAGCTATTCACGGTATGCTCACAGGACATAAATTTGATACTAGGATAAATAGTTGTCTAGACCATGTGATTACCAATCTAAACGTAACGAAGTTCTCTGCTATTATAGCAGTCTTAGATACAACTATAACAGACCACAGAATGATAATTACATATATATACAATGAAAAAAATGAAAAAAATACATATAAACAACAAAACTACAAATCTTTATTAAATTATAGCGAAGCTCTTAAAACTCTACAAGGAACAAATATGTATGATTTACATCAAATTAAAGACCCAAATAAACTTACATCTGATCTTATAGCTCTGATACAAAATATTCTTAAAGAAAATACAATAATCAGAAGGATAACAAATAGCAAAATAACATTAAAACCATGGATAACACCAGGTATACTTAAGTGTATAAAACAACGAAACCGTCTTCAAAAACAATTAAAGCGAGATGACACAAATGAAATTTTAAAAATTACCTATAGACGTTATCGTAACTACTTAAATAATTTAATAAAAAAGCTTAAAAATAAATATGAATATGAATTATTAAATAAATCTAAAGTAAATAATAAGTCTTTATGGAATAGTATTAAAACAATAACTAATCAAAATAAGAGTAGAGAACAAAATATAGAACTATTAAATATAAAAGAAACGGCTTCTGAATCTGCTAAACACATAAATGACTACTTCATCAACGTAGGAAAATCATTGGCTCAAGAGATTCCATCTAACCCAGAAATAACTAATGCATATTTTAGTAAATTGCCACTTTCAGTAAACTCAATTGGGATAATTGAACCACTGCCATTTGAAATATCAGCCATTATAAAAAACTTAAAATCTGAATCAGCGGCTGGTGTAGATGACATCCCAACAAAATTTATTAAACTAGCGGAGAAAGAATTA
>SJJU01000066.1:0-22295 GCA_012932125.1 Conopomorpha cramerella
TATGTATACTTCTAATATTTTGTGTAATAATAGAAAGCGAAGGAGATTTTTGCGAGACTTTTTCATTAAATGTTTCAATCGAACATTGCACAGAGGATACACCATAGGTAAGATTATCTAATTCGTTCAGTATGTTAGTTGTTTTATCCATCTTCAGATTTGTATATTAGAATGAGATATTTATTATGTTTATTTTCGTGGTTAAGGTAATTAGTACTTAGAATGTAGATATTTAAAGGATTATGGCATTGTTCAGTTTTAGCTATTTTTTCACGTTTTATCATTTGTTTAAAGATATTTATAAATAAACACATTTCAGTCTGCAGTATATTTGTTATTTTTAATAAATGTATAAATAAGTACTTGAATATAAATAAATATATAAAATATGTATAAAATATGTTGGGGGTTGAGGGATCAATTACAAAGTAGTTAATACGATAATGTGGTTCAAACCTTAGTCATTCTGATTTCAGCTTATTTATTTGGGTTTCGTTCTTCACTAGTAATATAGGAGAATCTTCGGTTTTCCGTAGGTAGACACGGCCAAATGACGTCCAACAATACTTGTAATTTTTTGCTTGTCTCACGTCTCTGGCCAAGAAAAATAGTCTTGCAGTCTTCGGTGTAAGGTTTTCGGCGATATAGATAGGTTCATCCGGTTTGTTCATTATTCCAAGGTTCTTTGCCGCTAGTTTGTTAGTTTTATTTTTGTAATTGTATTCCTTGGCCGCTTTTAATACCTTTTCTTTTGTGATTGTGGAGCAAAACTCGACAACCATAGTCTTCCTCTCAGCATTAGTCTTAGGTTTAAATATGTCACTAATATGGCTTCTATTGATGTCAAGCTTAAGATCTTGAGTCAACTTCTCTACCATTTCGATCATACCATCCTTAGTTTCCTTTGGATTCATCGGAACATTCTTTATTTCAATGCTTTTTGTTCGATTCCCCCTCAGAATATCTTCTATTTTGTCTTCGAGGATTAAAATGTGCTCTTCCTTGTTTATAAGCTCCTTTTCCAGAAGTTCTACCTTTTTTATGAGGTCTTGATTTTGCTGAGTTAGGAAACCGATCGAGGTTTCGATATTTGAATTACTGATTTGTATACCTTGCAGAATTGGATGCAGCTTCTTCATTTGATCTTCAGTTTTTGATGTATAGGCTTTAAATAGAAGTCTCATCTCCTCTTTCAGTTCGCAAATATCTTCACTAGGGGTCTTCTCAAGCCTTTTCCTCTTTGATCGTTGAGAAGCATGCCACGGAGAAGAATAATTGACCTCATCTGGCAATACTGTCAAATCAGGTTCTGAATTGGCTTTGTCAGAATTAAACGTACTGTTGTTGTTACTCATGTCTGTGCAGGTTTATTAGGCACCTTTGTGAAAAATGCCCGAGGTTTGTAGTTTACGTGTTTACTTATACAGGTGACCAACAGCTATGGACCTTTGGTATAGTACACAGGCTACGCTTTTGTGTGTCAATCGCAGTGGTAGGTAGGGTAATAAAAATTAAAATATCAATAACAGCAGGCACGTCCGCACACAAAGAGTGATCCAACGGAAGAGGATATGTGAAAAAATTGATAATGTGAATAATCTAAACCCTTAATTTATTAGAAGCCCTGATTATGTACCTATAGGACAGTCACGCCTTTTAAATTGTATGTAGAAACGCAGAGTACATTCAGATCCCAAACCCGCAACCTCCGATTGCAAATCCAAGTACCAAACCACTGGTCCATAGACGCTCCTATGAAATTTAGTTTAGGAAACAAAATATTACAGACATATTTCCTTTTTAACCCACGACGCAAAAAGAGGGGTGTTATTGATATCTACATTCTGACGATAGGAGCATACTAGAATATTTTTCTTTATTCCCGAAAACTATTCTTCAGCACAGTATGTTCAGCTTAGCTCAAAGCTTAAAAACTTCATTTTTAGTGTAAAAAATACTAACAAGCTTTTACAAGACCCTGTTTTGAATGTTAATTTTTGAGAAAATTGCGGGAACAAATTTTTTTTCATATTTAAGATTTATTCATGGCTTCGTTATTGAAAAAGGTAGAAATTTTTTATAATAGATTTATAATATAGTGAATTTGAAGTGAAAGCAACATTTTGTAATGCCCGTATGGACTTGGATTAGCGCGAGTGCAGGTACCGAGTTGTGTTATCGCTAGTTTATTCATGGTTTAAGTGCAATGTGCAAGTAGCATCCATTATGATATAGCTGTTGCGATTAGAACTCAGTGATGTACTAACAATTGGACGTAGTTACACAGAAAGGACTCAATCAACACTTTGCCCGAAATTGAGTTAGCTATACCAGGGTGCTAAGTTAAGACATATCCATCATATAAAAAACATTTACACAAAAATGTTCACTACAACCTATTTTTTATGTACCCTGACTCAATCCACATGTATGGCGGGTCAATAGCGCATCCACCTTTAAAGCTCAATATCTCCGAAGTAACTTTATGTGGATTGAGTCCGTTCTGTGTAACTACGTCCAATTATAATCCGATGTGCAGGAAATAGCGAGGGAAATATCATCATCAGGCCAACTGGAATCGACACGGGCAAGACCAAAAAGCTATGATTACGAAAGTTATGAGTTCAAGAAGACCAGGTCTTAAAGATATGGTCGACGAATATAGTATTACTACGCAATCAGAATGACAAAGTTTACTCTAGAGTGAATGCAGGTATGACGGGGAGAAAAGTATTGGGACAACTCAGCACTTACCGTCGCGAACAAATATAAATATGATCTAATCACTTTAAATACGAAACATTTGCACTAATCAGTTCCTGGTCCAAACTTGTTAAATGCCTATTACTTATCCCTCACCCTCAATCAAAATGCTCACGGGCCTAAGTTCACAATTAAACCACCATTGTTATCTCCCATGATTGTCAATAAGGAATGTTATTATTACATCCAGCGGATATCGCATGTCTTTATACCAACATGACCCTTCTTGTCGCGGCGGCGATAGTTACGTTACAACTCATCTGCGGTGAAAAAAAAATACAAGCAAAGGACCATCAATGAAAGCGGCAACACTTTAGCGAACAATCAATTTGCCAGCCCTAGGGGCGGCGCACAATGGAGCCTCCATACAAAACCACTGTAGGTATACTTTGCTTGTAACATGCCCCCATCAACTATACATATTAGCCACGAGTTGAGGTCTTGTTTTACTGCGAGTTCCGCTCTACGTAGAGCTCAGGTAAAGCTGGTGTCGGCTGCATTGACTCGTGGTTCTATACAATACTAGTGTGCCAGATAATCAATCTTGTATTAGACGCCGACGTCGCGCCGCCGCCGCCGCCGCCGCGGTGACGTGGCGGATCTCCGGCGAGATAGAGACGCAAGTCATAATGTTACAACAGTGATGTCAAAGGCACACTGTTATTATAATGATCTATTATTGCGCAACACCCCGGACTGTGTCGACTGAGGAACTTGGCATCCATCTAAAAAAAAGGGAAAGAGTAGGCAGTCCCCTTTGATTGAGCCGTAAAACGTAATGCGTAGCTACTTACTTTGTACGGACGCGGAATCGCAGAAAAAAATAAAAATCTTTTATGCTTAGCCCTGATGGTAACTTTGTAGTAAGTCACTTTTATTATAATAATTCTTTTTTACGGCAGCCAGTGGTCCGCGGCGGCGCAGATACGGCGGCGGCGGCGGTGGCGGTGGCGGCGGCGGCGGTCGCCTGGACGATACAATCAGTGGCGACATCGCCGGCCACACTCCCACTCCGCCGCGCCTACAAGCAGCTAAATACCATTTTGGATGAGCCTCTTTGTGTCTCACATACTAACCACTTTTAGCCATTTACCTTTCAGTTCAGTAATATGTATATCTTTATACTTATCTCTTCTCTTATAATGGTCTAGTAAATAGTCATATCCTGATGATAAACCCCGAAAAACACACTCAAAAATGTTTTGTAACATACTAGACGAAAGTTTATGAGTTTGTATGTTTGTTACTTTGTCACGTCTAACACATACATAATTAACATATACATAAGCTATTATTGATCCTAAAATTCCCACAGGAACGGGAAATAATGAGGGTAGCGCCGCCGGGGTACAGCTAGTGACGCTGTAGTACGCTGTAGGTGATGGATAAAAATAATTAGGTAAATTAATACCTCCTCCTTTTCGATTCACGGTTCGCGAACAAAGTGAAGTTTTAATTGTAAAACTTAGGTGATTCCACGAATTCGCACGTTTTATCTCGTTGCTGCTAATTGTCCCCGCCCGCCCCGGCGCCCGCCCGCCGTCAGCCGTGCGGCCGCCCGCCCGGCAGCGCGCCGCCCACGGTTCACTCACGACCGCGAGCTTCCGTGCAAGAACTGCTTAAACACCGAACAAAAGTATAAGTTAAGGAATTTTGATGGAGGTAGGAAACTTTTGTCACTAAATGTATACAAGTAGTTTCACTTAATAGCCTGTACGTAGGATAATTGGTAATCCCAGACTTTGCCGACATCCCCTTAATTATTATTGCATCCATTAGCAGTGTACGTTGTATTCCCGTCTTATTATTGCACTTATGGGCTGAAGGGAGGAACAAAGATACAACGATACAAGTGTAAAAATATCTTTAATGAAAATCAAGTTGTTTTAAAGTAAAGTACAAAATAAGTACACATAATTATTAATTCCAATCTACGGGACCAAGGACCCAAAGTATTATTAAATGGGAGAAGACAGCGCGCAGTGATCTGATACTTGAAAAAATCTTTTAGTTCCTGCACAAAAGGTGCCCCGTCCCGAAAATCGGCGATCATCCAATGCAAATAAGGGTTAGAAATCTGTTTCTGATTGGAGGCAAACAGCCCGCATCTATTGGGTTACCTTCGATCTGAAAAATCAATATTTACCAGAGATATCACGGTACCGACACTTCGTGAAAGGCCCCTTTCAGTATGCTAATATCATAAATGTACCAGTTCTATGTACCAATTATGATTGGTGTGAACCGTGCGTGGAATGGTATATATGCGCATATAATATATATATTTTCCTCTTATTTCTATGCCGTCTTTAGTTTAATAACTATGTGGGATCCAAGACAGAAGGCTAGCCCCCCCCGGGATCTAGCCCAGTCGTCACTGCTCTTGTCTATTCTGGATGCCGATGTAGAGCCTGGCTCTAACAGGAATCACAGTGGTGGGAAAGTGGGTGGCAATATCCCGGTTTTTGCGTGGAGGAGAGTGCATGTACAAACTTTTATTGCATAAGTTAGGTGGGTTAAAACCGCGAGCTTGTAATTAGTAAAATAAATAAATAATATGAATACCGCTTACAGTATTTCCTAAAACACATATTTGCATAGCTCCCCGGCCCGGCTTGGGGTTTCAAATGTTTGGAATATAGCTAAATAACTTGTTGTGTTCCTATAATTTTGGGATCAATGAACCTCTTGTACCTATGTTATAATTGAAAGTTTCAACATTGCGCCATCAGCAGATATCAACCAAGGTTCTGTTCCTGCGCGTGTGTATTCTGATCAGTGCCTTCACCCCGACGGCCTCTAATCCCCGCCGAGGACTTGAGCCTGAGTTGTGTCTGTCACCGCCGCCACTAATAAATCTATTTGACATCAGGCGGTCTACCTGTAATGTAGCACTCGTATACATTAAAAGTAAACGTTCTGTGTGCGACTGTGCTTCACCTACTCCAGAATATAATATTAATTCACAAAAATTATATAGAAATACTTTGTTGGACTCCTGGTAAGAATGAAATGTTAGGTTGTAGAACGAACCGCCTGGATGTGGAACGACTTGCCGGAGTCTGTGTTTCCTGAGCAGTACAGTCTGAAGGTCTTCAAGTCACTGGGGTAAATAGATACCTAATGAACAAGTGTGCTCCATAGTAGACCACATCGCTGCTTAACATCAGGCAGAATGGTGGTCAAACGCTTGTTCACAGTGATAAAAAAAAAGTTATTGCGGTCATTCTACAGAAAAATAATGAGGTAAAACACATTCTGGTGACAGATTATTTTTTGGCTATATTTGATTCATACCTGTATGTATTCATATTACTATAGGTAATAGGTCGTCAGGTAGAGCGTGGTACGCGACTGTCCTAATTATAATTCAGTAGGTGAGATTGACGCGAGTGCAGCTCCAACATGGCCGACAATGTTTGTAATGACTTGCCACGGATTAGCTTAAGTAAGATTTATAGCCTAAGGTGATACAACTAAATTAATAGATTAGAAATTTCGTGCATGTCAAAGGCCGCTTATTAGCTGTCCGCATAATTGTTTAGTACATTTCCATTTGAATAGCTAAACATTGATACATCGAAGCAGTTCATTGTACACATTTAAAAACCTCTCAGCGCAGTACGAGTAGCACTTGAAAACACTTCACTTATTACCGCAGCATTCGCTCGCTAAACGGAAAACTACAATTTCAGAATTTGAATACGGGTTCGGTTTAGCGTATTTCTCCTGCTCACTGGTCCGCAAGTTCAATTATAATCGGAATAACAAGCATTCTACAGCAATTTGCGAGTAGCGAAAAGAAGTCTAAATGCTGTGCAGAAACAAAACGCAGAGACCTAACGAACTCCCCTCGACGCGAGCTTCAAAAGAAACCGTGGAATCACTGAGTCGGTTCCGTACGCTGTATATTGTTTTCCTTTCGAATTAATAAATACTTTTAAGTTTGGACTATACATGTCAGAAACGATAATCTTATGGTCAATATTCGACGTCACTAATCAAGTATGAAAAACAGTTTTGTACCTACAAAAGGAGAACCAAAGTGGTTCCTCCTCCGTTCGGCGACCGGTGCTATCCTGTCTATACAATACTCAAGTACCTACTGGGCAGTAGTAGATACAACACGTAACTGTGCCCGAGATGACAATATTGCAATTTTAAAAACTGGACCAGCGGATCCCTGCTCCTCCGTGAGGAAGAGGAAAATTAAGTGAAGCTTCTAAGTTAATTATGCCAAATCCTCTTATGTGAGATTTTCCTTTACCGTTGTTTTTTCTGGCCCGTAATGAAATCAACTCCGGCTGGCTTTGATTCATCTGTGTTACACTGAATTTTATAATTATGAAGTTTGTCTATAGTGACGTCTGACTAAGCGGCTGAGCTTAGACCTCCCCTGAGAATCTTCTGATGTTTTGCAGTTTCGCTTGTTATGTGTTTATAATCCACCCCGACGTAGTGCAGCACGCACTGCTGACCCATGGACTCTAGTATAGCTCGTATTGTCTTAGCCCTCGATTATTCTAATAAAGATATAAAGATCTTAGATGGGCAGCATATGGCTGTGTTATGAAAATTGTCAAAGAACACGCGAGATATTTTAATACATACATACAAACATCAACTCGACGTTCGTAATTCCCAAAGTAATCACACAAACGAATTAAACCTAGGTTAATTAAAATACGACCGGTCACATTCCCATCAGCCGTTTGCATTTCGAGGAATCAAATAATGTGTAGCAAAGCAATGGAGAACCAACAAACAAATTGAGGAGTTCATTTCTTTGTCACGTGATGTACAATAATATAGCGTCAGAGGCGTCGCGAAGTGTTCCTAAACTAATAGCGGAGGTGAGAAACAGAAACTGTAGCAACGAAATTCAGTGAAAAGTTGCGCCGAGGAAGCGCCGGAACCTAAGAAAACTTAGAAACTTACATAAGTGAGCAAGCTGAAACTTAGTATCCTACCTGTTTGCTACTCATCCAGGAAACTTTAAAAATTGTGATTTACCGTATTATATTCCGAACAGTTACAATGCAACTGGTTGCCGCGCTATTCGTTCTCCTGACCGCCCACTTTCCATTGAAAAAATATGTATTTGCTCACAACAATAATTTTAAAATTGTGTAGGTATTTGCTGACAACATATAAAAAAAATAAAGAAGAATTATGAACAATATTCGTTATAGTTATTTGTGGCACATAAATGTCCAAATCAGATAATATATTATGTACATGTTATGTTTCCCGTTTCAGTTCCATAAGGGGTACAGAGCTCCTACATTAGTAATGCACATCGACTTATAGGAACAGACAATTTCCGTTTACGACGACTTCCGAACACTGACAAGTTTCATAAGAAACTTTATTACTCGTCGTTACTACGTCAAAAATGTAGATGACATCTATTGGAAAATGATAGTATGTGACAGAGCTAAAGCTTTACAAAACCGATTTAAGCCGAATGTTTCTTTTGAAAAGTCGTTTCCTATTCCTTCATTGCGAGTTTTATTTTTTAATCATTGTAACGTTATTTGTTCGTATGAACAAGTAGCTACTGCGTGTTGGTCGCACGAGTCACGTGTTTAATGCACGGCAAAGAAACAAATGTGTGGGCGTCGTCGGTGAGTTAGTCCCGCGGCGGCGCGCCGGCAGCTGTCGCTACTTTGAACAGTTCAGTGTTACAGCACTGGACGTCCGATACGTTCTCAAAGTTATCTACAACCTTTGTAACGGGAAGGAACTGGAGTGTGAACGATTCCAACAGAATGTGATGTGGCGCGCTTGTGTGCTGCTCGTCGGGGCTCCGTAAGTACAGGCAGCAAGCTCTGACGTGGTGTCTACTGGGCACTAGCTGAAATATATTTTGTGATTTTTTAATATAAATAAGTATACGTAAGTATTACATAAAGCTGTTGTTACTGTGTCGTTGCGTAGACGATTAGGGAGAGTTGTGGTCTGTGTAATAATGTGTGAAGTACATCAGCAATATAATTCATAGTTATATACACACATCACAAATCTAATCTTCTGGATTGGTCTCCTATCTAATTCTCCATGCCTTATCACCACATTTTTGAATAATTATGAATGAATTCAGTTTTTGTAAATTATATTCTTGATTGCAATCTTCTAAAATGTACTTGATCCCTAGACACTTTTGATGTGTGTAGTATACTACCTACTATTATATAAGTGATGGGAAGCGGGAAACAGGAGCTGTTTACCGACCAGATTACCGACCAGCCTCCTGATTACGCGACGAACATATTGCAATAGTAATCGTTTTCACCAACACAAACTGATTGCTAATCTATACAGGGCCCACAACACGGGGCGAGGACTTAAACCAAGATAGTTTTGGCTATTTAACATCATTCTAAAGTAGTCCTAATAGTAACTGTCAGTGAAATGAGCAGTTAATTTTGCTAGGGAAAATTCATGACCACTTCTACGCGATTTCTGACAATCTTAAATGTTTATGTTTGAATTTTCGGCCCATGTTATAGAAAGTAGGCTGAATAAGCCTACGCGTACATAATTATCAATATACGAATACGAATCGATTGAAAGAATGACGTTTTCGTTTCACAGTTACGTTTGAGACGGGATCTTTCGAGGGTGTCTCCGGCCTCGGCGGACCCACTTGCATGCATGAATAAATGTATAATGGGGTATCAAGGACGCGGAAGAGGTATACCCGGATGTAAAATATCGACGATCGAAAGATAGTTCCGTAGGTACGTAACCCTCTTACTAATAAACGCAGTATCACACCGCACAGTTGTTACAGGCCTACTCCAACTGGTTATTCAGTATTTGACATACAAATGACAAGTTATATTGAGCTCGGTATATCGTGGGATTAATTATTACGCCATTATTAGGAATAGGCGGTATCAGAAAATAAGTGCCTGCTCTCGGAAGCTGCTCGACGAACCTAAATGCTGAGAAACAATCAGGTGTTCAGAATTTATTTTTTATGAATATACGTGTTTTGCAGTAACCGCAATATCACTACGCAGAGTCTCCCAGAGGGGTAGGCAGACACTACAGATCTACATTTGTCACGATCCTGACATACCCCTTTCGCTTCATCTACATTCATACATCTTTACATAGATGACATACTTGCTCTTGCTGAAATTCACAGATTGTGGCTCTCTTCCTCGCAGGAGACTGAACATAAGTGATTATTCGGCGCATCGGACTCATAACTACATAATTTAATACTTTTCAAAAAGCACGGTGAACAGTTCTCGTGTATCATTTAGATAACACTGTCTATTGCAGCCTGTTTTGTGAGAGAGTGGAAGACTTCTTGGAAATAAATTCCAATACAAAACACCCCGTTTTGCACATACATGTACTCGTGATTTTATAATCTAAATATAATGGTTAGTCAGTGGCGTGCACTGATCCTTAGAGCCGGATCACTGTATAGTTCAAAGTGCCGTTGTATGTTGAGGTGGTGGAGCAGAGATTTAAACGCAGATGTGAGATGTATAATGTATTAGCGTCAACCTTAAACTGCCACACAAATATCAAAATCTTAGGCTATTTATACTCTAAAAGGTCATTATGATTAACAAAGTACAATGCTGAGTAATAAAATTAGTAAGTAGATCGCAATGTTGACAAAATTACAAAATATGCACATTGTGCGGTTTACCCGTAGGAAGATGCCATTGTTGGAAATGAACCAAATTTATATGGGACCAAAAAAAACATCCAAATTGGTTCACCCAGGCGAAAGTTCTGAGGTAACAAACATAAAAAAATACAGACGAATTGAGAACCTCCTCCTTTTTTGAAGTCGGTAAAAAAAGGATCTAGCAATACTCTATTATTAGGTCGGGTAACCAAAATACTAAGGTCGGGAGTGTCTTAGTAAGTTAAAAAGGGAAACATCAACAATCTCTACAGTACTATACAGGGCGACACATACAAGAAGTTGGTTCCTAAGCAAGTGAGAGCATGCTCTCATCAGTTAACTTGAAATAATATTTTTTTTTTTTATTTCGAGTTACAACAGACTCATAAAATTGTTAGTTACAATTAAACTTAAAAACTATTGTTAAATATACTTTTAGATATATTACACTAAATGAAGCTGGCAACAATGGTTCATATATGGAGTGTCTAGCCTGTCAGCAATCGCAGCCATGAGTCTGTTGGCGCTGCCCTGCACCCTGCTCACCAGTGAGAATGCTCGCTTGCGCATTGTGCTATAAAAGCAGTTGACACGTGCGTCCGCGAACATCCCGGAGGCACTGCATCGCCGTGGCAGCCCCAACAGCACTCGGAAGGCGTAATATCAAGTCGCCACGCGTGTCACGGTCGACGTACTGATTTGTTCCACTGTTTGACTGTTAATTTTGGGTAATATAGTTTTTGAATGTAGTTAGGTATAGTGTTTTCAAATCAATAATGTGTCATGAAATCTCGATTGCTGCGACGAAAACTGGAACTATTTTGTTACATGCAAGGGCCTATGTCCAGCAGTGGACTATATGGGGTGATGATGATGACGAAGGGCTTGTCTATATATTTAGGTCGATGAAAAATTTATTCACTCACTCGTAATGAAATTTAATAAAGGTCATATGAACGCAGAGCTCAAACGGAAAATCAGATTAGGTATGGTACGGAAATAATAATTTCTAGAATTCTAACGGGAATGGAACTTTGGATTTAGGTACTTTCTATTTTTTATTTGCTAGGTACTTTATGATTATTTATATAGGGCTTTTTTTAAACACTATGGATAAGTGCTTGATACCATCCTGCCTGACGTCAAAATGTGGTCTGTAAGGTAGGTCACTCACCAGTACCTAATATACCCAGTACGGTACCTAATATAGATGTTTATTATACTTGAACTGAAACAAGTAATCACAGAAGTGCACTACAGGTATCCTACCTACCTATAAATAAACAGTGTTCAATAAATAATTTGGTAGTGAAATGCACAAGAATCTCATAATATTTTATGGAAGCTAAGCCCACAATTGTCCAGTTTCATTAACCGGCGAAGCGTTGGAGTGGTTCAGTGACGCCGGCGAGCACAAAGGGGAGGCGTGCTTTGATCTCGCCGCCGCGCCGACCGATATGGCCGACGCATAAATGGGTGCTGCGGTTTCGTTCTTGCTTGTTGTTATGCTACCTCATACTCGATCAGATGTGGGCTGAAACAGTGTGTAATGTTTTCAGGGTTTTACGTATTCGCATTTGAAACAAACACAATTATTTTAGAACTTGTTTTGTGGATGTATGATAAGATCGAAGAAGTTCTACAAAGGTACACACATCAAAAGTGTTTAGGGATCAAAAGCATTTTTAGCTCTAAAAAAATCTAATTTATTTAATCATCAAGTCTAATCTTCCGGATTGGTCTCCTACCTAATTCCCCATGCCTGTATCAATGTCTTATCACCACATTATGAATAAATTATGAATGAATTCAGTTTTTGTAAAATATATTCTTGATTGAAAGGTGTGACATTGAATGACAGGATAAGGAATAGTGTGATAAGGGAAAGTTGCGATTTGAAGGAAGACGTAGTGACCAAGATTGAAAAGGGCATGCTTCGGTGGTTTGGGCATATGAAGAGAATGGATGAAAGTCGATTGACGAAAGAGATTTATATGGGTGATGTAATGGGCCGGGTGAGTAGAGGTCGCCCCAGAAGGACATATAAAGACCCGATTGGTGATGTCCTGACCGAAGGTGGCGTGAAAAGTACTCGAAACCGGAGGTCATGTATGAAAAGATGTATGAATGTAGATGAAGCGAAAGGGGTATGTTAGGATCGTGACAAATGGAGATCTGTAGTCTCTGCCTACCCCTCTGGGAGACAGGCGTGAAGTGTATGTATGTATGTGTATATTCTTGATTGCAATCTTCTAAAATGTACTTGATCCCTAGACACTTTTGATGTGTGTATTTAGAGTTCTAGTGGGGGTCGATCGTCTCTGCCTAACCCTCTAGGAGACCCGATGTAGCAGTACGCTCGGTACTGTGGAATGAATGCGAATTTGCGAACGAGCCTAAGAATTCCTTCCACTCTATATAGTGGAACATAATTGTTTGCGAAGCAGTTGCGATGGTAAGTCGTTCATAATGGAATCGCTCCGGCGCGGCGAGGACGCCGGCTTCAAACTGTACAAATAAATGTATTAAGTTGTTCTTTTGGCAACAACAATGGACGCTCGCAGCTTAGCGGACTCCGGAAATCTTTACGGTCAAGAAACTTTTTCAATATTTACTGCAAATTGCGCTTCCAGAAGTATATCTCAATCGTTGTTTTAATGTATGATAATTCTAATGGTGGTTGACTTCCTCACAAACGTGCTTATTTAATACAATAATACAGCTAAACGAAAGAAAATGAATATCTACTTAGAGAAGTGGAATGGCTTCAGATTCAAAAAGAGAACATTAAAATATTCTCGTCGTAGAAATACGTTTTGCATTTCAGATACGAAACATTTTATCACAAGAAGCGTAAAAATGACTATATTAAGAAATAAAATTCAACGTTTTCCTAATTTTCCCGAAAATGAAACGAAATCCTATGATTTTACAGCTGTATATTATAATCAAATTAAATTATCTCGTCTTGGCAAAAGTTTCCAGTCAATAAAACGCTATTTGAATTTGGAAAATGCACCCTTTGTTTCGACGATAGTGTTCATTTTAGTGTGTGCCGGATATCTGACTTTTCAGTACATTAAGCATACAGTTACTTGGGCGCGTGACGCTATTCGATATTTAAATTTAACGCGTTTGAGAATAGCCCTGCGTTTTACGATGCGGAGAATGGAGTGTAACTCGAGAGGGTTATTATGTGTGTTTATGAGACAATCAAAATGCTTTGGGCTTCGGAAAATGCTCACGCGAATCGTTGGGATCAGACCTCGCCGGCTCGGGAGCGCGGGAAACACTTCGCCCGGCTTCGGATCAAGTCGTTTGAAGCTTTTTAGATATCATCGCTACAAACGTACTAAGAAATTACAGTTACATTCAAATAAATACAATATGAAAAATCCCACGCGAGTTTTTACTTATGTTAGCTACTACCCGTGCCAAGCCGACAAATACTACGAACTCCAGATATTTACAGAAACGTGATTGTTCGACGCCATACAAATAAAGTTCCGAAATTCAATTACTACACAGTAGTGAAGTTTCGGGCAAAAATAACGCTCGCGTCAGATGGCTCCGGCGGAGGCAGCTGATAGCGGCGACGCGGCATCGCGCCCATGCGGGAACACTGCCTAATGGACATAAATAAACAAGCCCAGTTTCGCTCACAACATTGCATGGATTAGACGATAGAGTTGCGGATGCTCCATTTGTGGCGCGATGACGGAACTTCTGTTTCTTTCCAAGATGGTCTGTTATTATTGTTTGGAAAGTTTTGATGAGCTATTGTACGGTTGGCCAGCGGGACGTGGTCGGCGGACAGAACTGCACAGGGAAACTGTGTAAAGTGGCACGACTTCGACTAGCACTGTATTTTCTGTAGCTACGTTGACATGTCTTATTTTTGATGAGTACAATTTGTCACTAAGAACGAAATTGCTTTGCATTTAAAGGCGAACCAAAATAATGTTACGTACAAAATATGACTTAGCCTGCTGCCAGTAGGCTGAAGTAGCTTGCTTCACACATCTCTCGAGAATGTTTGGCGCTGAAAAGACCTGAAACCAGTTTATACCTAATGTAGTGTCGAATCCGCAACCTTTGGAAGTGATATTGCATAGACAATACAAGACACTGTATCTCTCACTTTTTTAATATGATCGTAAATCCATAGACATAAAAATAACTATGTCTATGGATCTATGGCGTTTCAGAGCAAATACCTCTTCTACATTTACTTTTAACAACTCTAATATTAACTGTGACGTGGCCAGAATGTTAAATATGACAGAATGCTAAAGAAACATTTTGCTTCTCTGAGCCAAAATTATGTGCCCAAAAAGCGTAGGTAGGTACTATGCAAAATATGAAACATAAACCAGTGTTGTTTAATCCGCCATAAACAATGTATGGCAAAGGACCAAAGAATAGGGAATCTCGCAAAAGTCATTCCCATGAAGAATGTCTATTAAGTTTACTAAAAATTCATAAATAGCAACCTTATGCTAAAACGCTAAAGACCCAGTTTCGCTCACAACTATACGGAAAGATCACTTTCCTTATTCATCGCGGTGAAAATATGTATTTTGTCCTCTGAGACTTTAAGTATATTTTTCATCGGCAGTATGCAAGATGTAAACCTCCTCACCCTTCAATAGGTACTCAGTTCTGGGTCTAAAGCAAATAAGGTTCAATTTAAGTTACCGAGTGCACAGATTTGTTGCGGAGCGTTAGTTTAGCGTCTCACCGTTAAAAAAGCTCGTTGTTTGACAAATTTTATCAAGTTTCGGTGTATTGGAGAGCTGTTAACTGCAGAGCAGCTGATCGGATTGGCGTGGATTTACTTACAAGTTTGGATCTCTCATAATATTTAAGATATTTGGCTATGAGGTACCTATCCCAATGGTTGTGTCACAAACCAAACGCCCTCCGTTTCATGAGACCGCTACAGGACAGAAGACTGGATATACACGAGCTGATGTTTCAACAAATAATTATAATTATTGAATGAATAGAACCGCCCCCACTCAGTGTAAGACGTTTAAAGCAATTATTAGGGTATTACAGTTTGTTCAAATACGGTACACTTGAGTATGAAACATTTAATTACTTACTAAGCATTGATAAAGTCACTTAAGGTGAGCTGTATAAATAAAGTCCAATCAATTTGAGGTTGTTGTTTTAGTACTTTTTGTTTTAATTTTAATAAATAGCAAATTGTTGGGTTACTAATTTTAGATCGGGGGTAAAAGTAATTATTTCCGGGATTTTTTCAAAATAATTATTTTCTTTTAAATATTAAGTATCACAGTCAGTTCACTATAATTTCAGTCAATGAAGTGTGAATCGGAATTTTGAGCACAAAATCTGGCTTGCAGTATTGTAACAGTGAGGTAATTTTCTACCTAATATTATAAGGGAAATAAGTACCAAATGTTTGTTTCCTCTTGAGAACTGTGCCGGGTACGGGACGTACCATATCCTATCGACTACTGACTCAGGCGTTAAATATTGATACTACTACTTAGCGTAAGGACTCTTTCATTTGCATCGACACAGTCACGATGCAGTCGTTATAGTCAGCGTCAGCTAAGAAGCCAATTCCGACACTGGATGTGCCTGAAAACCAAATGTATGGCGATGACAATTTTGTATCCCAGCGTTGAACGTCCTATTGCTTCTTTAGTTTTTTTTTCGAATAATAGAACTGTATTTTTTTTGTTCATGATTCGAAGTGACACCGTGTTGATAATGTTTAGGTTAAAAAGGTTTCAACTTGTCGAAACCTTGAATGCGTTGTCTGTTGTTCATAAAACATTTATGTAGACTATACGTTAGAACATCACACATAAATCGATTCTTTACAATATTGTACAATACTATCAGTGTAGGTCATATTAATCGACCTGTCAGAATTTGCTTCTAAGATGCCGCCGACTGTAATTGTATGTTCCACCCACATGAACGCGATACTGTCGTGCTTCCTTCGGGATGCGGCGCGCTTTACTGTAAGTGATGCTTACGATTGTCACCGTTGCAAGATGATTTGCATGAATGCTGTAGCGCGTTAACATGCTGATGCGGCATCGCTACAGAGGACGTGAGACCTTACTGACATAGTTTAGTACACACATCAAAAGAGTCAAGGGATGAACAACATTTTTAGCTCTAAAAAAATCTAATTTATTTAAATCAAATCTAATATTCTGGATTGGTTTCTACCTAATTCCTGCCCGGCTTATCACCACATTTTGAATAAATTATGAATGAATTCAGTTTGCAATCTTCTAAAATGTACTTGATCCCTAGACACTTTTGATGTGTGTAGTTTAGTATAATAATCTTACCAGGGCCTCAGTGGAAATAAAATAACCGAGCGAAGTGTAATGAGACCATGATGGGGGAGGGGCCTTACGGTACTTTGAATATTTTTCAAAGTAAGTTAATTGCTACAGTTATTGGCTAGACTGTAGTAATTGGCCACAAGGCGAAAGAAATAAGAACTATTTTCCATTTAACTTTATGTCCAATAAGTCAAAGTGCCAATAACTATGGCATCTACCATTTTTATTTGTAAAATTCAAACAACTAATCAGAGAGGTAGGAATGAGGTACGTATGTAAAATAAGTGTTTTCTACAGAAATAAACATCAAATCTTAATTATCTAGAATACTTTTTAACAAATACCTAAATAGTACGGGTTCGGGGCGGAGAAGTTATATAAACGATATCTCAAGAAGCCCTTGAATGTAGAAATATTTATTTTCCACAGAAGCTTGGACTTTGTTCGAACGAGCTCTAAACCAGAAAAAAAGGACATAGATAGTTAGTTATAGGATAAACATAATTATATTTTTAAAGCACAATTCCATTAGAAAAAGGAAGGTGCTTTTAAAAGTACTTAGGTCCATACCCACCTAAGCTCAAACCAATGTACTGTATCTTATAAATAGAAAATAAACGCATTCATTCATTAAATAGTATTTCATATTTATCATAGGAGTTGCCTACATAATTATTTTTTCCTAGAAAAATACGATACCTTCATTCAAATGATGTGTATATTAATAGTGCAAGAACAGCTAACAGCAGAGCCGATTGATGTTGCCACGAGAACCATGCCGTGGGTTGTTTTATAACAAACTAAAACTAAAGCTACGTGTTTTATAACACCCTGTCGCGTCCTAATATGTACTTTGTAAAATCCAGTCCTGTTGCTTGAGCGGGCACGGCTGCGGGCGCGTTTATATTTCAGTGACATCATTTTATATCACGCAAAAGAAACGGAATCAGGATAATAAGACTATACGACTTGTAAACCGTGTGACAAACACAAGGTGTGTCCCGTTTATATCTGTATGCATAAAACTCAAAGTCCTGACTCATTCATTCATCATTGACGCATCAACGCTCAGCCCAGACCCTTGATGCTAGAAAGCCGAAATAATGCACAGGGGTTTATTTATGATGTTTACGTGAGATAAGACAGGATTTTTTCGTAATTTTTCCCCTAAGGGGGTAAAAAGGGTGGTGAAGTTTATTTTTACATATAATAGCAGGGAAACACTGTTAATGCATATTGATAAAAAAACGTATGACGGGCCTGCTTTTATAACGTATCGACGTCAGAAGTATAACGTCGGATGTGTGGTATTGTTACAATGATACATCCGACCTTATGCTTCTGACGTCGAGACATGTAACTAGAATACATTGTTTCTCTTCAATATCGCGTTATGGAAACAGTTCCAACCAAGCAGTATTAAAACAGAACACAGTTTTTTAGAAGGAGCGTCTGTGATCCAGTTGGTCGGATACTTGAGTTGTAACCGAGAGGTCCCGGGTTTGAGTCCGGCTATTGGACGTGTACCAATGGGACTCTTTTTCAGAGCCTATGTACGCAACGCAACGCTCGTACGGTGAAGGACAACTCGTGATGAAACCCGCACACCACAAGGTGTGTGAACCCTATAACGGCGATGGGCTCACCCCCTGTCACGTGGGTTAAATACGCTTGGTGAACCGTGGGTACTTGCTTTAGCAAGTGCCTCTGCCTACCCCTCTTTGGGATTAAAGGCGTGAAGTGTATAGTGTATTTTTTTAGAAATAGTGCTTTTAATTTATTCCCTTCACAATATGACTGAAAATTAGTAATAAAACTTTCCTCGCAAAGATACAGCATTTAGTATGCATGAAAACTAACAAACTCCGTAATTATTGTCCAACTTTACATTTCGTACAGTCGGCGACCTGTCAGGAGTACGCTAGCCGCGGCCGGCAGCTGCCAGCGGCTCCAGCCATGACGCAGCTACATTCTAACAGTATTGTACGCCGCGCTGCAATTCAAACTCATTTTAAAAGAGGTAAGTAACAAATTAGTATCGTAAACGCACCGCATACTTGCATTATTTGCAAACAAAGATTGTTGTATATTGAAATGGATTACAAAACTTCTTCAATATAGTCGTAATGGATAAAATTGGAGCAAGCACTCTCTGTACCTTATTATTGCTGTTTAATTGGTTCTGCTGTAAAATTAAACCGCTGGCGAGTTCCTTACAATCATCCGGTGTCTAAACAAACTAAGTTCGGAGCGGATTAAACCGGATGAAACCGGGTAATTCCACCCCTCACCGGGCGATTCCGGCCGCTGGTCAAAGCGGGCGTGATTAAAAAACTTCACGGACGCACTTTTCCGCCGTGTCGGCCAAACATGAACGAACTTCCCTCATAAAAAGTTACAAGTCACTCAGAGGCGCTTTCAGTACTTCAACGACATCAGGGAGTTCTTGAGCCGATTATTGCTACCAAGTAGGTATTTCTATGTAGGATATAAATTATGAAAATATCCCTGAACAGAGTTTGGTCTCCATCCTGTCCCATTGTACTTTCACATTTGTTTCATGTGCATCCATAAATTATTTTCTATGTGCATCCATTACGGCTGCAAATATGTCCATTCTAGAATCATTATTTTATACTCGTAGAACTAGTCTAATGACATTTGTTGTCAGCGTAGACAACTGCCTTGTCTGACTTTTGATCAAAATATCATTGCTCTAGACGTTGCAGAGAAACATTTAACCAATTTACTTAAAATACATTATCAAAATAAACAAAGAAATCCGAATTTACAGACAACAGGAGCTCGTTAGCGGCGACGCTCGGCGGCATTCATTACGGGGCTTACCTTGAATAAATATCTGCACAAGAAAAACTTCTTTTGTTTACCTTTTTAACCGCCAAGGACTTGAAAAGATTGAGGGAATAACGAGTGAGGCAGGGGCCGGCGAGGGTGGTGGCCGGAGCGACGAGCGGGCCGCCGTCTTCCCACGGCCGCCGCGCGCTGCAGCTCCTAACTACACACGCTCTCTTACCATATGCATCACGGTGCGTTCATACAATACCATGCTTTTTTCTGCTGCTTTGTTACAAAAAGCTGCTACCTATTAATACTCTTCAAAGTGAGGCACGAGTGACCCCGGGAACGTGCCCACGCCCGTAAGCTGCGGCTCCGGCGGCGGCGGTATATTTTTCAGGAAATTGCCTGTGCCTCTCTTTTTTCAATTTAATTGATGTTATTTTTCTATTTTCTCCTCGCTGATGGCGCCACGGCGACTTCAAATGAAGGGTATTGTTAGTGGATATACTTCAATTCTGAAGTTCGTCTCTTTACCACCATTCGGGTTATGAACGTCGTGTGGAGATTGTACTTAGGAATGTACCTAATGGGTTGAGTACTGACTCAACGTACGACTGTCTAGATTATAATCGAAGTTTTTACATTTTATTAATAGGTACTGAACAGCAGTGTGAAGGTGTCGTATGGACTTTTTCATTTACAAAATGTGTCGGAGTTACGCTTGCTTCACTATGAAAATGAGCTTTTAAAAATTCGCATTTGGTGAATTGTGTTGTTAGCTGAAAGCGGGCGGGTTAAATGATATGAAAGTCTTTGAGACGCGTTTTCATAATATTGTGCCTGTGTACCTAATATTATGCGACAAGGTGCTCCAAGTCAAAGTCTGCTCATATCTTTATCTTTAAACGAGCAATTCTTGTATATATATATATAATTGGAATCTCGGAAACGGCTGCACCGATTTTCATGAAATTTGGTATGTAGAGGGATTTGGGGGCGATAAATCGATCTAGCTAGGTTTAATTTTTAGAAAACATCACTTTCCAACCGTGATTTCGGGCATGAACAATTGCTCAAATTGTTAATACGACTCTTACTGACATCTATTGCCGAGTAGTAATACTATGCTATAAGTAGGATGGTGCGGAAAAAAATAATAATAATCGAGCGAAGCTCGGTCGTCCAGGTACTTTATATATAAGGCATATATTACGTTGTTTCATTGCCTTGGTCGTAACAGTAAGAAGTAACGCACAGGCGAGGCGGGTCGCGCGCGCGCCCTACACACGAGAGCTACACAATCTGTGATTGTGCGCTCGCATATGGGAGTTAGTATCAATTAAAATATTGAAGCTCTCTGCGGCAGTAATGAGAGGCATATCAGTCATTAAAACTTTACACAACTTCTACCTGCCGCCGCCGGATATGTACCGCGCTACAGTCAGCCACATACATTTATCGCCCACTTGAATTAGAAACCTTCTCGTAGGTGGAATAACTAGGTGTATACGTAACCTATGTGTAGCAGTTTCGTCTCGTTTACCTGCCACTCATCAGCTCACTGAACTGTTAATAGTTTTTTTAATCTCTTTCAAAACTCCTGACCTTAGCTGAGCGAACGAACTGGAATACGAAAATGGTTCACTATCGGTACAGGTACGTGTAGAGGTTTTCTTTTTAAAATGAAACACAATTTTTTACACAAACCTTTATTTTGTATCACAGAAATCTTCAATTTTTTTTTTCTAATCTGCGTACAACAACATGTTTAAAGCTAGTATAAGTTATATGTTTGACACTGTTGAATGAATACACCGGGACATTTACATCTATTGAAACGTTCATTTGAAGAACCCATTGAAGATTATTTATTTGACTTATGAACTATTAATACAGCTGAGAGAGGCCCACGGGCTCGAGCACGCTGCACGCGGTCGCCCGCCCACTCTCTCAGTACAGGTAACCTACGGTCTGCATTACGCACGCTTGCCCTCGTACAATAATCCAGATGGTATATTAATTCCGCTAAAATCTATAATAATACAATAGTTATGAAAATATTCCGAAACTGGAAGGAACATCGAAGGTGCAATGAAGTAACAATGGTATAAAACAATCATAGTAATAATATTAACAATAGGTAACGTAAATACATAATAATTTGAATTTACTATAGCTTTACATTTATGACGAACTACCTAGCTAACTGTCCGAGCTGCGAGTCCGAGAACTGTGAGACTCGATACCTTCGTCGGACATTACAAACTTTACAGAGAAACTCATCTTAATTGAAAGTGTAGAGTCGTCAAATTGACAGATTGTATCGTAACGCTGTAACACACAAGAGAGAATTCATTTTCAACGATGATCTATGCTACAGTATGAATTAACATTTCTTTTTTGTAGATTAGGTAAATTGTTACATTGTTTATTTCATTGATCGTCTAAAATTAGCCGCTCGTGTATCTGCCGGTCGCTGGGTGCTGAATGGTGATCTGAAACAAGAATAAGTGTTGAGGTATTCGACGTGACTGTACGTTGAGGTCAATGACCTGCCTTAGAACGCTATAAGCCGCGCTCAGCACACTGCGGTGTAACGTAATAACCATCCTAATCTTTCCGATGCGTAGATGACTTACACCTATTTATACTATACTAGCGGACGCCCCGCGATTTCATTCGCGTAGTTTCAGTATTTCATACAAACTATAATGGTGCAACTAACACGACTTATATAT